>JAPDNY010000012.1:67627495-67669235 GCA_029375565.1 Gekko gecko | reverse complement strand
AAAGAAAGAAAGAAAGAAAGAAAGAAAGAAAGAAAGAAAGAAAGAAAGAAAGAAAGAAAGAAAGAAAGAAAGAAAGAAAGAAAGAGAGAGAGAGAGAGAGAGAAAGAGAGAGAGAGAGAGAGAGAAAGAAAGAAAGAGAGAAAGAGAGAAAGAGAGAAAGAGAGAAAGAGAGAAAGAGAGAGAGAAAGAGAGAGAGAAAGAGAGAAAGAGAGAGAGAAAGAAAGAAAGAAAGAAAGAAAGAAAGAAAGAAAGAAAGAAAGAAAGAAAGAAAGAAAGAAAGAAAGAAAGAAAGAAAGAAAGAAAGAAAGAAAGAAAGAAAGAAAGAAAGAAAGAAGCCCCTCTTCCCCCTCTCCCGACTGAGGGGAAGTGTGTGACGGGCCAGCCTCCCTCCACCCCGCCTGCGTCCCTCCCTCGAGCAGAGAGGCCAGCGAACTGCAAAAGGGAAGGAAGCCCGGCTGGGGAAAAGCGGGGGAGGCGGACTCTCTTCCCGCACGCCCCCCCCCCTTTCTCGGAGGCGACGCTGGCTGCCGAGTTCAACCCACCACCCCCTATAGATGGTCTATAGGGGGTGGTGGTTCAACCGCCGGCCCCTTGCCTCTGGTACGCAGGCGCCCGGCCTGCAAGGGAAGCGGAGGCTGCCCACACACGTGGCGGGAGTGGCAGCAGCGCGCTGCTAGTCCGCGACGGAGGCGCTGCTGCACTGACAGAGCTCGCGCGGACGCCGACTTGCTTCGGCCTCCGCATTCGCCGCTGCAGTCTGTCTGTCTCTCTGGAGGGAAGGGGGACTATGGCAAGCCATTAGGAAGGGGCAAAGTTATAAAGGCAGCCGGAGGGGAACGTTATCCTGGTGTGTGTATGGTTGGGGGGGGGGTGACGTTCGTGAGGGGTTCATTTTGTCTTTTCAGGCTAAGCCAAACTTTGTGTCCCGGACCTCCGGTAGCCAAGTAGATAAGTCTTCCAAATGGGGGACGGACAGACACCGCTGCCATGAGTGATCAGTGGAGTTGGGGACGGGGGGGGAGAATAAGGCTTTGCAGGGGCCGCTCTTCAGCGAGGCCCTGCAAAGACTGGGGACGGGGATAGGGGCAGGGGGAGCAGAGGATGGGGAAGGGGGCCCGCAAAACCCACGGGGGGCGGGCAGGGTCCCACGCAGGCTACGGGCCTGCCTTGCGAGGAATCCCTGGTTTCAAGAAAGAAAGAAAGAAAGAAAGAAAGAAAGAAAGAAAGAAAGAAAGAAAGAAAGAAAGAAGAGAAAGAAAGAAAGAAAGAAAGAAAGAAAGAAAGAAAGAAAGAAAGAAAGAAAGAAAGAAAGAAAGAAAGAAAGATGGGCTACAGTCAACGTGCTCTCTCAGCCGAACCTACCTTTGTTGTTGTGAGAATAAAAATAGTGAAGAGGAGAATGATGTCAGCTGGTTCTTTTCCTCAGCTGGGGAGAAAGATGGGGTAGAAGTGTAGTAAATAAGTCATAAAAGAAACCTTTGATGAAATGTGTCGATAAAACAAATTAACATGTAATTGTGGGTTGTTAAACTGAGGTGTTCCAACTGATTTCTTTTGACTCCCCTCCCTCTTTGCCTGTTCCGGAGCAACACATTAACCAGGAGACCACAGGGCTGTATGGAGATGGCTACTCTCTTCCAAATCCAGCCACTCTATAGGTTCCAGCAGGCTCATAACCAGGAGATTGGGGGGGATTTAAGTGTTTAAGGGGGCAGTTCAATTACAGTTAATTAAATAATTCTGAATGCCTGTCTTTAAAAGGGGACGCTCCCAGACTGTTTCCAACCCTTTCATTCAAGGGACGGGGCATCAGTTCCTAGGGGGGAAACAGCTCAGAGGGCATTTAATTGCCTTCAGAAGGCATCTAAATGCCTCTTGAGTTCCCTTCCACAGGGCAAAGAAAGCTTAGAAGGGCACCTCCAATACATCTGTCAACAATCCCCCTTTTGCTAGTCCAGTCCTGCTGTATACCACATAGGTCATGGCAAGTCTTGCAAAACCATTCCCATGAGCCTTTCGGGAAACATGGAAATTAATTTCCTCAAAAATAAGGTTTCTACACACACACACACAAATATAACTCCGCCTCCCAAAATAAGGGGGTAGCTACGGGCCTGGGTTACAGCCTGGAGAGAAGTCAGAAGTTTGTTTATTCCAGGCCTCAAGATCTTTAGTTCAAGTCAACCTACTAATCTCTTTTGAAATGAGTCAGTTGGGGCGGGGGGACGGACGGACCACAATAATTCAAAAAAGCTTCCGTATTGTCAGTGAAATCAGAAACAGTGTCATATTTATTTGAAGATTAAAAGATCCTTATCTTGATCTTTCTAATCTAACAGAAAAATGGTTTCCCCTTTTGGAATCCACAGCCCAGGATCTGAAGTCGAAGAACAGTGGTCTGGAACACCGGTACCACTATATATTGTCTCTTCTCTGAAGTAATGTAGAATAGAAGTCCTATAATTGCACTTCTCTCTATTCCCGTTTTCTATTTAACTCTAAGATTATGTTATTTAGGCTGCAGTCACACACGCTAAATAATCCACTTTCAATCCACTTTCAGTGCACTTTCCAACTGGATTTTACTGTGTGAACTGGCAAAACCCAGTTGGAAAGTTCACTGAAAGTGGATTATTTAGTGTGTGTGACCACAGCCTTAGACTGTTCGAAAGCAAGAAATTGCAGGTAGATAAATAGGTACCACTTCAGTGGGAAGGTAACAGCCTTGGTGTTTAGTCATGCCGGTCACATGACCATGGAAATGTCTTCAGACAGCACTGGCTCTTCGGCTTTGAAACGGAGATGAGCACCGCAACCCTAGAGTCGGATTCCCCTGGCTTTCGAGCAAGGGAAATCGTACTAAGTACGATTATCACTGACTGGTTGTTTAAAGACTGTTGTTTTAAGGTGCTGTTGGTGAAATATTGTATTGTTATAATTCAAATATTGATGTTTGGATTGTTGGATTTTTTTTTCAATTTTCAACAAAAACATTTTAAAAGATTAAAAGATAATATGCAATTTCTGAGATTCTTGAAGTGCTTTTGGGAAAGAGATGTGGCTTGCTGGACAAGATCTTTTGAAAGGGTCCAGAAAGGAAGCAGGCCTTCCGTTTTAGGGTCATGTCTCTTTAGGCAGCTCTTGAAATAACATGGGGGGGAGATAGAGGCAGCAGGGGCTGACCCAGCATGGCGACCATTTACCTAGGCCTTGCGATACCAAGGAAGGGTCTCCTTTCTTCTTTTTAAATACCCTCCCAGTTTCCCAGTGCTACTGCTGTTCAGTGAACCTGCTTTTCAAGGGGTGGGCTGGGAGTGAAACGAACACATTAGGGGGTCTCCTAACAAATGTTATAGGCACAATCCAGCCAAAGATGGCATTAAAGATTTCCAGAGGCTTGCCAGTTGAAATGGACTACAAAACTATGGGCTTGTGCCCATTGATCTTGTTCTTAAAAGCAGGATTATAGGGGTATATTCTATAGATTCAAAAACCAGACGTTACACATGAACCTTCTAGCCTAGATGAAGAATGTTGGACGAAGCCCTGGTCTACACAGAACTAAACCAGAGAAAACGACGAGGAGAAAGTGGTATTTAACATGAGCAAAGGAGCAAGCACACTTCCACAGTGTCACACAACCAATGACCCCTCTAAGCTGTTGGAGTCCTGTGAGCAAAAATTCTACTTTGTGAGCGACTGGCATTAAAGTTGTGAGTGAGCGATTTGGCTGCTGCATAAATGAGTTTGCTCTGGAGCCATCCTTCCTGAGTGAAGGCAAAAAATGTGTGAGCCGGAGGCTAAAAGACTGTCAACTAGTGCACACTCCGCTTAGAGGGAACAGTGGCCACAACCTGAGTCCAGTTTGCTTGGATCCAGCAGGCTGAAAACAGCAGGAATAGCACCAATAGTTACATGCCAAGAAATTCCTCCTGTCTCAGGGTAGTCCAAAGAAGAGAGAAAGACAGTGCTGGGTCAGATCACAGAGGCCGCTTCAGTGTTGTCATTTCTGTCACTCGTTTGTCCCTATTGCTTCAGGGTCCGTCCCCCCAATGTGTTTTGCTCTCTCTAGTAGTCCCAGAGGGAGCAAAACACGTGTGGAAAAGCGGGGGGGGGAACGGGACCCAAAGCAATAGGGACAAAAGAGTGACAAAAACGACAGTGTGGAAGTGGAGTCTGAAGAAGAGAAGGGGGCAAAATCAGCTGGAAAAATCAGCTGGAATTTTAGGCTGCAACCTAAAATTGTAGTTAAGATCACTACAAAGAAACTTGGTGAGAGAACTAGAAAGAAGCTCGGCCATTGTTAAGTAAGTAATCAACAAATACACAGTGGTTGTCAAGTTGGCTGATTCCACAGAGGAAGGTGGGGGGAGGGAGGAAGAGGGTGTGCCACCGGATGACAGATAGTTGAGCCACAGTCCCCATTTCTGGTTGTGCGTTGTGACTGAGGTGAGACCTCAGGAGCAGCACTGGGGGGTGATGGTCAGGGAGTACCCAGGGCCTCTGAGAGCCGGGGGGGGCAGCAGGGCCATTCTTGGGGGGGGGGCCTCAGATTTACACTTTGGATGTCAAAGCACATGTTAAATAAAAATGGGGACATTTATTGCAAAGTCTTACAATATTCTTTTTCTTCTTGTATTAATTTTTTTTAAAATTTATTTGGCTTTTATCCTGCCCTTCCTGCAACAGCAGGCTCAGGACGGCTCAAAGCATCATAGCAGATAAACAATTTCTAATATAAAATTACAATAAATTAAGTCTCAAACAATACAGTAATTAAATCTAAATACCAAACATAAAGTGCTGGTAGTAACATATAACATGGCAGGAGTCTGACAGCAGTTTGGCTCACGGTCTGGGTCGTATCAGCCAGGCACAGGTTATTCAATGGTGTTCATAATATTGTTGATGTTATTAAAGTATTCATAATATTGATGGTATTGGAGCCAGAGCCTCAGATGGGTGAGGGTGGCTTATCATTTAAATGTAAACATTTAAAATATAATACTATTAATTTTGAATAATTGTTTTTGCACTTCTTCATTTTTTAATATACTGGGCCCCTCCTCAAAAATAGAAGTGCCCTGGGTGTCTCTTGACCTCTGTGAGGGCCTGGGAGTACCTCATGGAACCCCCTGAGCCTGCCTGTTCTGACCCCCTTGACTACTAGGTGTGCAAGAGAACCAGTTTGGTCTGAGAGAGCCAGTTCAGTGTAGTGGTTAAGTGTGCGGACTCTAATCTGGAGAACCGGGTTTGAGTCCCCACTCCTTCACATGAAGCTGCTGTTGTGACCTTGGGTCAGTCACAAGTTGTCTCAGAGCTGTTCTCACACAAGCAGTACTCTCAGAGCTCTCTCAGCCCTGCCTACCTCACAGAGTGTCTGTTGTGGGGAGGAGAAGGGAAAGGAGATTGTAAGCCGCTCTGAGACTCCTTCGGGTGGTGAAGGGCAGGGTATAGATCCAATCTCTTCTCTTCTTCTTCTTCATATGGCCAGAGCTTGCTGGCCTTGCTAGCGTGGCCATCACACTCTTCTCCTGACTACCCAGCATGCAGAGCAAATGGGTGTTCTCCCATCTGCGAGACATCCTCAGGCAGGTAGATGAGTTGTCCTTTCTGAAGGTCAGTTTCACCCTGCTGGGCCACCTCACTCCGGACCAAGTGGAGTTAGCCCACAGCTTCCATTTGTCCACTTTTCCTCTCAGGGTGATCCCGATATGAGGCCCACAGGTACAGCCCCTGGCACTTGTGTGGGAGGATGGCCATCTCTGCTGGACAGGGTTGGGCTTGCTCCATAGCCAACCCACATGATGTCGACCTCTCCCTGAAGAGCCATCAGGACCACTATCCTCCTCCTCATGGTGCAACACTCACTCCGCGAAACATTTACCTCATAGTTGTCAGACATGTTTCATGTCATGTTCAGGCCATCAAGGGGACTTCCAGTGATTCCAGGCACTGGAAGTGGCAGTGTAAGTCACCCCATGTTACCCCTCCCCGCAGGTGAATCCATTTTGGGAACCGGACATGGCTAGCAGTTGGTTTCAAGCACCAATATCATTAAGAGTCCAGTGTTTGCTGGGCAACCTAGGCTTGGTGGGCCATGGGCCAGGGTGGGGCTTGCCTCACGGCCAACCCAAGCAACATCAACCTCACCCAGAAGACCTGGCAGGACCAATATCCTCCTCCCCATAATGGAACACCCACCTCACAAACCAACATCTACCTCATACTTGTATGTCAGGCATGTTTCATGCCATGTTCAGGCCATTGAGGGGACTTCCAGTGACCCCGGGCACTGGAAGTGGCCTGTGTAAATCACCCCATGTAAACCACCACCCCCAGCAGGCGAATACTTCCTGGGAATTGGATGCTGGAAGCTGGTAGTGGTCCCCGGGACAGCAAGTGCTGCTGTGTGGTTCTTCTTTCTTGGGGGAGCATACTGTGGATGGCTGGTCATGGGACAGATGCCTAGTCTGCCCACCTGGGAAACGTGGTTGATGGACTATACCCTTTCTCCCACAGCACTGGCAGGGTGATTGTGTAAGAGCCAGGCAGGCAAGGCAGGCCAATGGAGTTACTCTGCTTCTCTGGTTCACTCGTCTTCCTTCCCATGGTGACCTTTCTTCCTTCACAGTCAACAGGACTCACTGGCTTCACGGAAGGTTTTGGCAAGTTTGGGGACCTCCAAAGATCCATGGCCACAGCACATAGCTGGTGTCTTTAGGCCCGCCATCCACACTTGGCAGGCACACAAGGCTTTCTACATAAATTCTACTGCCACCTCCCTTTCTATAATCCGCAGCCATTTGTTCCGTGGTACGGTCTCATGGATGTTTTGATCGGGATTCACCGCTGTTCCCTCTCACATGTAAAATTGCTGATCACACAGGCCAATCCGCCTCCCGCCCCGAAGCGGGCTCACTTGTGCAATGTTCCCGGTTCTCTCCCACATTTTCCTACACCCGGAAAAATGAGTACTTTCCAGGTATTTCTGCTGCGGTTCTGCACTTTCCCCTATCTGGACTCCTTCTTGCAATGAGTGTGATTTGGTCTTTTTTTCCCCAGCAACCACCATTATGTGCATGTGCAGTTATGCACATGATAACCCTTGCGCATGTGCAAATGAATTTTTTTAAAATTCCCATGCTGCCACTTGGGCGGTGCGGCTGTCTGAACTCATTATGTGATTCAAGAGGGACGTGTAACCAGTTTTCAGGAGACAAGGATGGATGCGAGGTCAGCACAGATGTGACTTGTTGCTCCCACAGACAGCCCACTCCCGAGTGGGAGCTGTATAGGCCTCCAGACGTGCTTCCCTGAGCAGTGGTGCTGTTCCTGTTAGTACTCGGGGCTCGGCACTTGCCTTCCCTGCCAGTGTGTGTCTCAGCAGCAGGTTGCTAAGTCCTTACAGAGCTGCTCCCTCAGCTGAGCCACCCACAGAGACGAATCCGGCGAGCTTTCCATTTGCACCTGTGCCTCATCGGCTGCTGCAGGGGTTACTGACTCGGCCTCTGGTGGTGGCAAGCTGTCAACTCCCAAGGAGTCATGGGCGACTCCAGCTGCACTGCCAACTTGGGCAGGGGCCTGGCGCTGTTGTTGTCACCCATGACATGAAGAGAGCTTCAAGGCAATCTCTTCTCTCTCTGAGTTTTCCCAAGCTGTCTCTTCTACAGAGGTGTTCTGAACCATTTAGCCCATAGAAAGCTGTTACCAGGATAGATCTCTCAACTGCAAGCTGTCAGCCACTTTAGATGACAGTTCTCAGCTGCTGCATGTTAATCCCTTCTGCCAGCCTAAGCAACAATTCTGAGAACAAGCCGGCAGGTGGGTTTCTAGAGTGCAGGTGGAAAACTGGTTGAATAAAGGCTTAATATAATAATCCCTCATATTCTCAAGAAATCTGCATTACAGTAGGGCATGAAAGGTTGTATCAATCCTATTGAGGCCACAGGGGCAAACTCTCTCAGTGGTAGGGCTTATTCAAAAATCATCCCCGCAAAACCATTGCAGGCGCAATGTTCAGTCTTGTAAACCAAAAAGCTCTGCAATAACATGGGACGGTAAGATAGTCCATACAGGGGGGTAAAGATTTTGGGTAAGAAAGACCAAAAAATAGGAGTGAGTATATTCTGCGGGTTCTCAGAATCAGACTACTATGGTTGATTTCCAGGACTTGCTTTTTCATCAGAGAAAATGCAGTTTTTGCCGTTCTCAAAAAATCATCAATCGACTTTCCAACCTTCATCAGTTTCTCACCCAGGGCTTTCATCCAAATTGATTTGTGGGTATCCTGATTTAAAGCAGCTAGCGAGCCATCTTCAGCACAGAGCTGTTTTAATCTCAGTTTGAAGGCTAATAGCCATGCTCTTGCTTCCAAGGATATCTGTCCAGATTCTGCCCGTAATATGTTTGACACACAGCAGGGACTATTCAATACTTTCCTTAAGAACTGGGCTAGTTGTTGGTCGATATTATCAGAGATAGCTGTAATCCAATTAGCTGAACCATAAAGAATGAGGGGAGCCACGTTCATATTAAAAGCTTGCGATGCTCCAGGAATATACTCCCTGCCACCATTGTGGAAGAACCTATTTATGGCACTTGCACAAAGTTTTGCTTTGTTAAAGGTAAAGGTAAAGGCTCCCTTGCTCGAAAGCCAGTTGGATCCGACTCTAGGGTTGCGGTGCTCATCTCCGTTTCAAAGCCGAAGAGCCAGCGCTGTCCGAAGACGTTTCCGTGGTCATGTGGCCGGCATGACTAAACACCAAGGCGCACGGAACGCTGTTACCTTCCCACTGAAGTGGTACCTATTTATCTACTTGCAATTTCTTGCTTTCGAACAGCTAGCACTGCTCTAAATTGGGGGTCCAGGATAGATCTGCCGAAAACAGAATCCCCAAATAGGAAAAGGCCTTGATGTGCTCAGTATCGGGCCCATTGATAGACCATTGAGTCGGGTTCCATTTTCTGGTCTTGGTGAAAACTAGGATCGTAGATTTTGGGTAGCTTTCTCAACAGCAGTAATTGGACAAAGACTGCAAGGCCTTTTTAGTCCGACCTTGGTTCGGGAAAAGAGCACAGCATCACCCACCTAAATCAAAATAGGTACACCAATCTCAGCTAATTTTGGTGGATGGCAATAATCATCAAAAACTGATGCTGCATCATTTAAATATAAATTAAACAAGAAAGGTGCCACATTAAAGATTCTTTCCTTTGCACCATTTATCTTCTCACCTTGCTTTGTCTTGCTGCTGCCCCCTCTTTTCTGCATACTCTATACCAGGACATATCACAAAGAGGAAGGTTGGGGAGGGGGAACATCCTCTTCCTCAACAGCAACAACAAAGTTACTTCATGACAGCAGTGGGAAAAAAATCAACTACAAGAATTTCAGATTTTGATGTGAGGTTTGTTTTGCTTTTGTTCTCCCTCTGAAATCAGAAAAGGGAATGAAATACTTCCGCAACTGACTGTGTTGGGAGCATCATTAGACTGGGACCCAGGGCTGGCAGGGTAAGGCAGTCGCCTAAGGGCGCCAATGTAGAAGGATGCCACTCTGGCCTGCTGCCCCGCCCCCTTCCCCCCTCACCACAAAGCCCTGCTCTGCTCCATTGGCACCCTTGGCCTGCCACCCCACCGAGGCCATTGGCGCCCTTTCCTCAGGCGCTGTGAGGTGGGAGAGGTGGCCAGCCACATCCAGCAAGGGCACAAGGGGCGCACGGCACGGGCCTGGTGGGGACTACCTGGTCGAGTGCCAAAGTGAGGGGCTACCTCCTTCCTCACGCTCCCCTTCCCCGGTGGGTGGGTGGGCAAGCCAGGCTTCATTGTATATGCAGGGGGGCACAAGCAGAGCCAAGGCCAGCCCAGGCCTCTGCCTCCTTCCCTCCTTGGCCTCTCCTCCCTCCCCTGCTGGCCAGGCTGGGAAAAGCCGAGCACCACTCTCCCATCAGCGCCAGCCGAGCCACCCCACGGCCCCTATCTCCCGCCCCTCTGTTGCCACCGCAGCATGTTGGGCTGGTTGGTGCAGGCCGAGACCTGCGGCTGCGCCACCTGGACAGGCCCCGCAGCAGCCCCAGTGCCAGCTGTGTCCCCCTGGCAAAGCTGTGGCTGGCCGAGTGCCACTAGTTCCTCCTTCCTCACGGTGCTGGAGTTGCACGGGAAGCTGTGTGCTGGCACCCTCTATGAGCTGTGCCTTGCCTTGAATGGCCTCCTGAAAGTCAATGGCAGCTTCTATAGGCTCAGTAGTGCCTACAAGGGCGACGAGCGAAGATAAGGGCGAGCTGGGTGCCAGGCTGACGCTGCTCCCTGCCTGGACAAGCACTTCCCCCTTCTGCGGGAAGAGCGGGTGGGCTCTGGGCAAAGAGAAAGAGAGTGCACCTAAGTACCCCACCAGTTCAGCCTTTGCTCCAGGCCTTTTAGTGCCTTGGCCCTTGGGGAGGAGGAGCGCAGATAAACTAAGGTGTACGTGAGTTCTATCTCCATGTGTTTATTTGAGGCACGCTCCTGTTGGGGCTTCATTGGTCCTAGTTTACTTTCTTCATTTTGTGCTGGTCTCCTCCCCGGCAGAGAGATCGCTGTAGCTTGCTAAGATACAAGGAATGCACTCGGACAAAACTCCCATCGAAGCGCTTTTGCATCTCCTTACTTGCTCCTGGTATGAACAACGTTTGACTCCAGTGGCACCTTTAAGACCAACAAAATTTATTCAAGGTATAAGCTTTTGTGCGCAAGCACACTCCTTCAGGTATATGTAACATGCAAAGTATTCTCTACACATTTAGGGCCAGACTGCATTACCGGAGCAATTATTTTGGAACCAAACATTATAGTGTTTAGTAAAGGTAAAGGTTCCCTTGCTCGAAAGCCAGTCGAATCCGACTCTAGGGTTGCGGTGCTCATCTCCGTTTCAAAGCCGAAGAGCCAGCGCTGTCCGAAGACGTTTCCATGGTCATGTGGCCGGCATGACTAAACACCAAGGTGCACAGAACGCTGTTACCTTCCCACCGAAGTGGTACCTATTTATCTACTTGCAATCTCTTGCTTTCGAACTGCTAGGTTGGCAGGAGCTGGAACTAGAGACAGGAGCTCACCCCGTCATGCGGCACCCGGGTCTCGAACTGCTGGACTACTGACCTTCCAGAGCCTGCAGTTCAGCGTCTTAACCACTTGAGCCACCGCAGCTCCCAGATTATAATTCCCAGATTATAGTGTTTACCCAGGTTCTAATCTGATACAGGTCTCCAATTAAGAAGGAAAATGTGACACAGAGGTAGAATCTTAAAAGAAACAATCCTTATTCCCCCAGCAATATACAAAGCTAGAAAGATGTAACATTAGAGAAGCATGTAGGTATTTATGTCCTGGGCTTGGAGATGAAGGAAGCGTGGAACCACATTCAGCTTTATACAAGAGAAGAGCTCTATTCTGCTTTGCACTGATCAATCCTTAGCCCTTGCTGGAAACAAGAATCTTCTGATAGTATCCATACAGAATTGTATAATTGTACATACAAATATATAATGTTAGAATTGAGTACATGTGGAAGTATAGTTTGAGAGCATGATCTTGTTTGTGTGGTAGAATTCCCTCTAGTTCTCTGAAACTGTCTGACAAAAAAGGACACGCTGTGTTTAGAATTCACAGCACTGAAAATGAGAGTCCCTTATCTAGATTCCTCAAAGGGAGGGAGAGAAAGAGGGAGAGGAATAGCGGCGTCACTCAAAATGTATTCTTGTGGGCTGTAGGTGTGATGAAGATTTTGGTAGATGTTGTATAGTGGGTTAGACGCATAATGAAACCACAGACAGCGATGTAGTGATCAGCATGGTTCGCTATTATACAACACGAGACAAGGATACCTGGCCAGGAGGCCAACTATATACATTAGAGGGGGGCCGCCCCCTGGTACCATTGGCGGGTTTGAATTCCCGCCGCCGTTCCCATTGGTCCCCCTCTGCGGGAGCCAGGAACCTCAGTCCCATTGTTCTCTGGTACTCAAGCTCCGGCTCTTCGTTGATGGCCCGAGGTGGTCTGCAGACACAACAGTAGATGTTACTGAGATTGCAAAAGAGCTAGAAATACTACCGAACTTTGAGACAGAACAAAGACAAAGGAGAAAGAAAAAAGAAATTAGCAATCTCAAATGTTGTGTTTTTTATTCTTCCTAAAAGGCATTTATGTTTGAAAATTGGTGGGCACACTGAGGGGGCCGGGGGGGGGGCAGGTGCCACTAGGTAGCCTCGCCTAGTGTGCAAAAAAACCTGGCACCCGCCCTGCTGGAACCAGGCCTGTTTCACCATGAATTCTGTGAGAAACAATGAAATATATTGACATATGAATGTCTATGTGATTCAAGATGTGTGAGTTCCCCATCCCCTTAACTTTACAGAGGAAAGTGACTGGATTTTGGAGTCAGATCGCGGAGGCAAAATTCCCAAACATCTTCTGAAATAGCAACATCTATTACTTCATCATCACATTTTGTTCCTAAATTTCTATAGCGTTTGCAGAGCAAGAATTTACAGTTCACTAAAACACCAATCACCTTAAAACATCATCATAAAAAATCCCCACATTGTTACAGATATGACAGCAGAAACATAGCGGCAATGGATGCGTACAGCTGGCAAAATGTAAGTCCTTACTCAAACTCAGCCTTCTGGATTAAATGTCTGGCAGAAAATGAAGGTCTTGCTCCTTGCCCATTCCATTGCTGGAATGAGATCAGTAAAGGGGGCAAACCAGCACTTGGGAAGGGGAGTGCATTTCCCACCGTGTAGGGGCAGCCACTGAAAAGTCCTTGCTGTAGGTGAATGCCAGTCTTGCATCCACCAGAGCTGATACCTTAAGTAGGGCCTCACCAGTAGATCTTGAAAAGCTTGCATGACACCTCCGTAATACTTTAGATATAAACAGCTGAGAGTTTAAAAAGTTAAAATCAGCATGTTGAATTGTGACCAGAAATCTATAGACAACCAGTGTAGTTCTCAGATCATGGTTGTGAATATGCTTCTTTATGCCCCCAAATCCTAGGAGCTAAGCAAGGTTGACCCTGGTTAGTACTTGGATGTAAGACCACTGAGGATGTCCAGGGCTGCTATGCAGAGGCAGGCCATGGCAAACTGCATCTGAAGGTCTCTTGCCTTGAAAACCCCTTGACGGGTTGCCATAAGTCAGCTGCACCAATAGTTCTGCACCAGTAGAAGTTTCCAGACGGTTTTCATGGGCAGTCCCATGTATAATATAAGATTAACTTCTTTACAGTATAATCAGTAGAATAGCCTCAGTGTGAGTTGGTGGCTAGAGTATGAGGGAAATTGGGTTCAAACCCTGGTCAGCTATGAAGCTTGCTGGCCAGCCACGTTTGATCCATCTAACATGATTGTTGTGAGGCAAAACTGTTGCTCTGAGCTCCTTGGAGGAAGAGCAAGATGCAAATTGTTGGTAATGGAGAGGTCTTGTGTTCAGGTGCTCAGAAGCGGGTAGGTTCATCTTTTATGTCTGCTACAAACTGGCTTTGGTGGCTCAAGTGGTTAAGATGTTGAACTGCAGACCAGAAGGTCAGTAGTTCAGCAGTTCGAGACCTGAGTGCCGCATAATGGAATGAGCTCCCGTCTCTGTCCCTAGCTCCTGCCATCATAGCAGTTTGAAAGCAAGAAATTGCAAATAGATAAATAGGTACCATTTTAGTGGGAAGGTAACAGTGTTCCATGCACCTCGGCGTCTAGTCATGCCAGCCATGTGATCACAGAAACGTCTTCGGACAGCACTGGCTCTTCGGCTTGGAAATGGACATGGGCATCGCATCCCTAGAGTCGAACTCGACTGGCTTTCGAGCAAGGGAAAGCTTTACCTTTACAAACTGGCTTTTGCCACAGTTAATTCCATTTCCTGTTCTTTATATTCTTCAGGACCCTCCGAGTTGTGACTGAAGCCTTTGTGCGCCTACCTGAGGACAGTCTGATATAGTGAGATGGGCAGCTGGTCAACTGGTCTTTGCGGCCCTCCATTTCTTTTTTTTTTTTTTGTAAATACAATTTATTATTGGATATATTTTCATGTTCATACAATTTAAACAAACCAATACATATCCATTTTTCTTTCTCCCTCTCCCCCCAAACAAGGCTTCCCGCACTGCTCCAACCCCATTGATATTCCTCTTATTCAATTACATTTACTACTAAACATATTTTCTTTTACTAATGGTAACAATTCAAAAATCTGAGTCTCTTTCCACTTCTCCTCAGTAGCTGTCAAAACAAATCAAACCACGTTTAATATCCCAATTCTTCAACAAGTATTCTTGAAAGTCTTTCCAGTCTCCGAAAAAGGTTTCGTCTTCTTCGTTGTTTAATATTCTTGTTAGTTTGTCCATTTCTGCCATAAACAACGTCTTTTTAATCCATTCCCATGTTTCAGGTACTTTATCTTGTTTCCAACATTGAGCAAAAGTCAGTCTAGCTGCTGTAATCAAGTACCATAATAGTGTTCTCTTGGCTACATTTATTTCTTCCATTTTAAGACCTAACAATAACATCTGTGGGTCTTTCTTAAAGGTACATTTCAAAAATTTTTGTATCTCATTGTGGATCTCAGTCCAATAATTTACTGCTTTGTCACATGTCCACCACATATGGTAAAAAGACCCTTCATGTTTCTTACATTTCCAGCATTTGTTAGACATACTTTCATTTATAATAGCGATTTTTTTAGGCGTCATATACCATCTGTACATCATTTTATAACAATTCTCTTTAACATTTACACAAGTTGAAATTTTCATTGACTTTTTCCACAAATATTCCCAAGATACCATAAATATCTCATTATTAATATTTACTGCCCATTTTATCATTTGCTCTTTTACTATTTCATCCTCGGTATACCATTTCAATAAAATCTTGTACAGTTTAGAAATAATTTTTTTCCCTTTACCAACCCATATAGTTTCAATTTCAGTATAATTTTCTCTAAAACCATGTTCTCTCTTATCGGTCTTAAATAAGTCATAAATCTGTCTATACTTCAACCAATCATATTCAAATTCCACATCAGTTCTATCTTTTAGTACAAAGTTTTTCCCTTCTAATTTTAAAAGACTTTTGTAAGGTAGCCAATCTAAACCCTGGCTTCTTGAATATGGATTAATCACTTCTGCTGGTACTATCCAAAGTGGTCTTTCTTCCGAGAAGAATTTTCTATATCTCATCCAAGTCTCGAACAGTGACCGTCTTATAAAGTGGTGTTTGAAAAACTTGTCTATTTTTACTTTTCCATACCATAAATATGCATGCCATCCGAACTTGTTATCATGACCTTCTAAAGCCAATAACTTTTTATTCTCAAGGTTAATCCACTGCTCCAGCCATGTTAAACAGACGGCATCATAATGCAATCTTAAATTTGGTAATTGTAGTCCTCCTGTTTCCTTTGCGTCACATAAAATTTTCATTTTAATCCTTGGCTTTCTTCCTGCCCATACAAATTTCGATAGTTCTTTCTGCCACGTATCCAGTATTTTCCTTTGTTTTAATATTGGAATAGTCTGAAATAAAAACATCAAACGTGGCAAAACATTCATTTTTACAGTTGCGATTCTTCCCAATAACGATAGATTCAAGGTATCCCATTTCTTCATGTCTTGTTGAATCCTGTGCCAAACCTTTTCATAGTTATTTTTAAACAAATCAATATTTTTCATAGTCAATTCGATTCCTAAGTATTTAGTCTTTGTAACTACCTCACACTGAATTTTCTCTTGAAGCTCAGTTTGTCTCTGCTTCGTCGTGTTTTTACACATCACTTTCATTTTACTTTTATTAACATAGAATCCCGCAACTGTTCCAAATTCCTCAATTTTTTCCATCAATTGTGGTATATTCTCAATTGGATCTTGAATCATAAACATTACATCATCTGCGAATGCTCTATATTTATAAACAAAGCCTTTCACTGTAAGTCCTTCAATACTATTGTCTTTTCTGATCGCCATCAATAATATTTCCAATATCCAGATAAACAATAACGGAGATAACGGGCATCCTTGTCGTGTTCCCTTTTGGACTTGGAAGAAATCTGTTCTTTCTTTATTTATATTCAAAGCTGCTTTCTGTTCTGAGTAAATTGCCACAATCATGTTTAAAAAAAACTGTCCTATATCCATTTTTTCAATAACTTGCAGCATAAACTCCCAATTTAAATTGTCAAAAGCTTTTTCCGCATCTAAAAAGAGGAATCCAACTTCTTTTTCTGGATGTTTGTCATAGTATTCAATTGCATCAATCACCACTCTTAAATTGTCTCTAATTTGTCTATTTGGTAAAAAACCAGCTTGTTCTTCCGCTATAGTGTCTTTTAAATATTTTTTCAATCTTTCCGAAATTATTTTTGCAAATAATTTATAGTCATTATTTAATAGCGATATTGGTCTGTAATTCTTTACGTTAGTTAAATCCAAACCTTCTTTAGGTATCAGTGAAATATTTGCTTCCTTCCATGAATCTGGGATCCGTTTAGTGTTTCTTATCTCATTTGACAGAAGTACTAAAATAGGGGTTAGCTCCTCCTTAAATTTCTTGTAAAATTTTGCTGTAAAGCCATCTGGACCTGGAGCTTTGCCCAACTTTGCATCTTCTATCGCCATTATTACTTCTTCCTTTGTTACTATTCCATTTAATAGTTCTTTAATTTGTTGTCCCAGCTCTGGAACTTCAATATTCTCCAAATATCTCTTAATTTTCTGTTGATCAATTCCTTTTTTCTTAAACAGTTTGACGTAGTATTTAAAAAAGCTCTTTTTATGCCTTCCAAATTCACAACATCTTTTCCATCTTCAGTAATCTTACTTATAAAGTTCCTTTCTTTTCTATTTTTCAATTGCCACGCTAAAAATTTTCCTGGTTTATTTGCACCCTCAAATGCTTTTTGCTGTAATTTCTTCAGATTCCAGTATAACTCTCTGTTTAGTAGAACATTCAGTTGATCCTGTAGAAAATGGATCTCTTTGATAATCTTTTTCTTCCCTGTTTTTTTCTTTAGTTCCTTTTCTTTCTGTCGAATTTTTTCATGAAGGTCCTTTTGTTGTTGCATCCTTTGTTTTTTATCTTTAGAATTCAGAGAGATAAGCAAACCTCTCATTACCGCTTTGTACGTATCCCATACAACCTGTATATCAGTACCTTTGTCTAGATTCATTTCAAAAAAAAATTTCGTTTCTTTTTTTAATGTCTCATTAATTAATTTTTGGTCCAATAAATCCTCATTAATTCTCCAATATAGTTGTTTTGGTTTTTCTTTGGACATCCAAAGTAAAGGGTTATGATCTGAGTTATTTTTCGGTAAAATTTCAATTTTATAAGTCTTTTGTGCCATCTCCTCTGACATCCAAATCATATCAATTCTAGAAAAGGAATTATGTCTGTTAGAGTAAAATGTATAGTCCTTTGTCTTGGGATTCCATTTCCTCCAGACATCTTCTAATTTCTCTTGCTTCATCAGCTGGAAAAAAATTTTTGGCAGCTTTCCAACCACCTCTCCCATTGCTTTAGACTTTCTATCCAATACGTTGTTCACCGTACCATTAAAGTCTCCTGCCAAAACTATTTGGTCATAGTTTAAACAGTCCAGCTCTTTTGTCAAGTCATTAAAAAAAGTTTCTTTTGCACCATTGGGTGCATATATATTTACAAGCAATGTCCTTTTTCTATTCATCATTACTTCCACGCCAACATATCTTCCTTCCTTATCTGAGAAGATTTGTTTAGGTTCCAATTCTTTAGCGATATAAATCACTGTTCCTTTCTTCTTGTTAACTGCTAATGAATGAAATTCTTCTCCCAATTTTTTATTAATCAGATATTTATTGTCTTGTTTTCTGATATGTGTTTCTTGCAAACAAATTATGTTGCATTTTTGTTTCTCAAGCCAACGATTCACTAATTTTCTTTTGTTTGGTGAATTTAGTCCGTTCACATTCCAAGATAAAAATTTGTAATCCATGATAGTTTTGAGTTAAATGTCTTTAAAATCATCAAAATTGTTCCCTTTGAATCTGTACATGTCTCCTTCCGTTTTGATTGTGTATCTCACCGAGTTGTAAGAGAATGATAATCCATATGGAATCTCCCATCTGAACCTAATGTTCATTTATTTTAACCTATCCGTTAATTTCTTGAATTTCTTTCTATCTTGTAAAATCATTCTCGGAATTTCTCGTAAAATTATTATTTTCTTTCCATTAATTTCCAACGGCTGTGTAAATTGCTTCTTGAAAATGTCTTCTTTCATTTTTGTAGTCACAAATTGAACAATCACATCTCTGGGTAATTTCTTTCTCTTGGCATAAGCTGAGTTTACTCTGTAGATTAAGTCAAAGTCTGGATCCAAATCTCCTTGATCCTCCCCTATGTAGGTTGTCAACGTGCCAATTACTAAAGCCCGTAAATCTTGATCTTCCTCCTCTTCAATTCCTCTCAGTCTCAGATGATTCTGAGTAGCCCTATATTCCATCATGGACTCCAGTCTTGTATTTTCTTGTAGGGTTCGTTTAACTTTCTGTTCCATTTCTTCTGATTTTGTCACCAGACTTTGGACCTCTTTTTTAACTTCTTCCGTATCTTTTTTTATCCCTGCCACTTCTGTTAGTACCAATTCTTTCAACTCTTCCATATTTTTTTTCTGTACTTGGACTTGCACTTGTTCTATTTGCTCCAGTTGTATTTGTAACTGTTGTTGCAACTGTGATTCTATTTGCTTTCCCAAACTCTGCACCACTTCTGTCATTCTTTTCTCCATCGCTTCCATGGCAGCCTGCCACTCTTTTTTTCCTTTGCAGTCATTCTTGGACTAGGTGCCAGAACCTATGTTAACAGGAGACAGTGGACATTTCAGTTTGTGTCGGATGTGGGTCGTGCATTGCCAGGTACAATGAGCGAGCCATTGATGCAAAGCCATTCTCAGATGGTGGATGGTGACCGAAGCCATGGAGGCCTGATGCATGCTCCGCATCAAGGGTTGGCTTCAGTCCCAACATCCATAGAGTGTTATGTTGTATGCCAATCTCAACAGGGTCCCCACTGGCTCATCTTTTCCAAAATAGGCAGACAACCATCCATGTTGACCATATGTGATCTCAAAAGGGCCCCTAAACCCCTCTGCAGGAGCTCACCACATTGTTCCATTAAACTTGAGGGCCCTCCCAGCTGGCCAACAGTCTAATGGTCTCCACACGCACACCTTAGCCTGAATACGGTGGTCGGTTTGGTGCCTTGCCATGACAGCAAGTGTCATGACAGATTTCCAGTATACGAGGTGGAGATGCTCAGTGTTGACCCATGATCATCATTTACCGTACCGTCATGGGTGCTCTTTCAAACAACCCATTTCACGGTGATCTGTCATTCCTAACCCACATGTGCCACCCGCACCAAACAACACCTGGCTAACATTTTTTTGTTCCTCAGAAGTCTCAAATTGCCTGGTGCAAGGAGGTGGCATTGTGCACTGCTGGGAGAATGGGTGTACACATCTGAACACTGTGTGTGTGTGTGTGTGTAAATCACCACCCCTTATTCATATGCGCCAGGTGATGCCTCCTCACCAAAAGCAGAATAAAATGAGTTAAAGACCATTACAAGGTTGTTTAACGAAAAACAAAACTTACTTTATTAAACCAATCAAGTATCAGCACTCTCCAGGCAAGACACCAGCTATGCACTTTGCCAGAATTTTAAACAATATAAGTCTTATTTCCTAAAGAGATAATAAGCAAGCAAATAAACTAACAAAGATTTCTCCTACAAAGCATGCACACAGGAGCTCCTGTGACTGACCAGTAGCCTTCAAGAGAGAAAAGAATCTCACTGACTCCTAAAAGTCAGTACCAGACTGCCCAAAAGGACTCCAATTTATACAGAATTGATCAAAGATTTTGCATGGGCTGTTACAAATGTTGATGACCAGGTGTTTTTGAAAATTGTGAAACCATTTCACACAGAAGATGTCCTCACATTCCAGGACTAGGTGATGAGGCAGCCCTTGGTCTTGACCTCAAATCCGTCTTGGAGGCAAATTCGAAACTAAACAATCCTTATATTATCAATCTTAGAGCCAAATCGCCACCTTTATAACTTTCCCCGGTGCTTTTTCGGCTTAAAAACAACTTTTTAAAATTTAGTCCTCCTCAAAATGGCAGGCACAATTTCTCTATGATTTACTGGCTAGAGTAGGCTCTTTTAAAACTTCCGCTTTAGCTGTCCGTCACTATAATCCAACTTCCGGTGTCACACTCTAAAACGTCCATCTATGTCCGGCAGAGCAACTTCGAAAACAGCCACTCTAGCCTACTTCCTGTACCATAGAATCACAGTTAGTTTCGTTTCTACTACGCAAAGTTTAGTCTTAGCTGACCACAGGAATGCAAAACAAAGTCACTTTTCCACCGTTTTCTCCGAAGGAAAGCTTTCTTTTACTTTTAAATCAAGCGGATTAGTTCCTTAAAGCTTTTTACGCTTATCCGTACGTTTAGATTTTGCGTTCTTCTTCAAAACGGTAGGCAAATGCTCAATTGTTACCTTGCTTGTAATCTCGGGGTTTTGCGGTGCTTCTTTTGTAAATGATGTTAATCTTGATGTTCAAGAGGTCGGTAGATGACGGATTTATGCTGAATTCTCAGCCCGGCTGGTATCTGTAGAGCTGATTAGCAACTGCCCTCTTCGCGGAAGGAGATCAAGGTGTAAACAAGCTTCCTCCGAAGCTTATCCACACCGATCTCAACTCCCTCTCAGGCTTGGCTGCTTGCTTGCCACCCCCCGCCTGGGGAGTGCTGCGCTGGGCCAGGTAGAGCCCAGACTGTCGTCAGATACCGCCGTTCACCTTGCCCAAATCGCAAAGTGCGTCAATTCGCCATTTTAACTCCGACCGGAAGCCGCGGCCCTCCATTTCTGACATTGAGGTACGGAACTGGTGTGAAGGTGAGGGTGGGAGAGCCTGGTGCTCTTTGTACAGAGGCAGCCGACAGGTATTGTTGCTCTGCCCAGTGGAGAACAAGCAGCTTGAGGGACGGACAGAGCTCTGTTCGAGGGGTCCAGGGCAAAGTGCTGTTTGGAGTCTTGGTGACATTTGCTTATAAAGTACAAGGAGAGGAAGGTGAGTTATGATACAGTGCAAGGCTGGAGAGAGACAGGCATCACCATTTGTCTCCTGCCTTTCTTTTTAAGGGTTCAGGGCATGAGGCAAAGGGGCGTTTCACTCACTTCCTTCTTTGCAACAGTCCTGTGAAATAGGTTAGGCTGTGTCAGAAATTATTCAGCGTAGCTAATAAAACCCTGCTCCCCCTTGAATTTCGAGATCCCCCTAACTATAGGGAAGATGGCCTCATATCTATCCTCTCTGCAGGTTCCGCAACAATGTAGCGCATTTGCCCTGGCCAGGTGTAATGCTATGCCCTCTGCCATTCTATATGGCAGATTTAACAAGGTTTCTCATTCGGCCAGACACTGCCCCTGCAGAAAGAAATGTGTAGAATCTATCTCCCATGTTCTCCTGCATTGTAATCTGTATGCGGATGTAAGGAACATTTATCTACACCTTATCCTATCCAGTACGGTGGTTTGTTCTGATGCACTCAAGATACATAGACTCCTAAATGGTCTTGATCCTGGCATCACTGAGAAGGTGGCTCAGTTTCTCTGTTTGGCTTTAAAGCTGCGCCAAAGGCACCCAGAAATACAATACCCTTATCAGTTCCCAATTGCACAATATTGAGTCACAGAACTTTTATAGGTGTATTTTAACCGTTTTTTAACTGTTTCTTAAATTGTATAACTTGTATTGATCATTTATGCCAATAAAGGCTAACTTGACTTGACTTGAGGTTAGGCTGGGAGAAGGCGACTATCCCATCTTTGCTATATATTAGTATATAATATATATAAATAAAACAGTATTGCTTAATATTCTAATATTTTCACATACCCATTTGTTCAGTGATCAGGAGATGCATATTATTAGTTTTCAGACTGCATTTCTGGGCACCACAATGTTTCTTGGAAACAGTAATTCTTCAGTAATGCAGAAATGACGGGTGCAAGACCCTTTGCATGTGACTCACAGAATCCAGGAAGCTAGTTTCAGATACCCTGTAAAATTTGATAGTGACTTCTGACTGCTATAAAATATATATAAACAAGAATAGGGACCACAGAAGAGCTAGCCCAGAATAACAATTGAATTAATAGCTCTAAAGCTTGATTACAGCTAGAAGCTCCATTTATTTATAGATTTAACACAGTAGAACACTGTTGTCTAACCCAGTTGAATGATTTAACCTGTTTTCTTTAGCTTGTTTCATTGGTCGCATTTGGACGGGTCTTTAGATCTGACCCAGGCACGAATGCCTGGTGGATTTAGAGGGAAGGATCAGACAGCGACATCTGGGAAAGGTGCCGCATGCATGATCAGCCCGTTCAGCCTCGCCAGGGAGCCGGACTTTAAAGATACTGGTGAAAGTCCGGGGCTAATGCTTGCCGACGGGCCAATGGCAGACTTTCCCCATCTGATCATTCCAGCGCGCAATCATCCTGTTGGGATGGTCTGACTCCAGACCACCCCAAACAGCTGCCATTTTTAAAAATACTCTTAGCGATATGCACATAAGCACATAAACGCGTGACAGCCGCAGAGCTCCACTCCAGCGTTCCGGATAATTTCATGTTTCTGAAGGCCCGTGAAATTTATGAACTTCATTACCTGAAATGGAACCTAGAGGGAGGATAAGGTAGGTCTTTCACCATGCCAAGTAGTCCCTCCACTGAGCTAGATCTCCATGGCAAGGGGGATGGCCAGGACTCGTTTCATCCAACCCTGGCCAGGTCTGTGCATCAGAACAGAAACTGAAAGAAGAAGTTAGGTATGCTGGGACGTATTTGGTCATTCCAGGGGGGAGAAAGAGGGGTGTAGGAGTCTCTGAGGCAGACCCTACGCCTCCCCGCCCAGAAAACCCTGCTGCTGTTCCCTGACACTGAGCCACCAGCTGAGGATCAGGCATCTTCAAGGACCAATTCAAGTAGGTTTTCGGTATGGCAAACTGCCTGTTTCACATGGGTGACGTGGGTGGGTGTCAGCTAAGCTGCCATGGTTAGGAACGTGTGGGTTGCTCTCTATGTCTCTCTCCTCCCCTCCCCCTCGCCTTCTCGGCTGCACACTGTTATCTGTATAAGTGTCCTTGAAGCTATGCTCTGCCTGCTCCCAATTTTCCGCTGGGAATGTAACCATTGCTTTTGCCCGCGTCTTCAGGTGCTTGCCTACTGGCTTTAGTACATCAGGGGGTCATGTATGAAGGGGGTATATCTGTAGGTTCTTTGCATTATCCCGCCTTTCCTGACACAAGAGTTCATGGTGTCCTGAGAACTAGCTCTCAATAAACTGAAACTTCTGAAGGAATGTTGTTGACTGGGAGCCCTGACCGTGGGTTGCCTGGGGGAAGGAGGGGTGTGGAAGAGTCACCTCTCTATACACTATTCACAGGTATGAGATGTCCCACCAGGGTTTACAATCCAATCTGGGCCACCCAGTACATGAATGGTGGTGCAACAAGCTGCTGACAAGTTGGCTGGAGAGGATGTGCCCCATGTTCCCCACCTCTGGATCCCATATGGTGGTCATAGTTGGTTGTTTCCTGGAGCCAAGCACGCACTGGTTAAGCAGTGCTTCTATGGACAATGTCATGCACAAAGTGATGGGCCTCATGTTTTTCTGATCCAGTTCATGATGTGCATACCAAAATGAATTTATGGGGGTTGGGGGTTGGGGACCCATTAAGCCAGAAGTCAACAACAGAGGACGGAAGATGGCGTCAAGTGGTGTTTCAAATTCCCTTCTCCACAGCACCTGTTTTTCAGACACATTGTGCAGCCACGTCTAGAGTGATTCACAGGAGGCTGCCGCAGAAGATGCTGAGGGTACACGGGTGGTTGTGGAGCGTCTGCAAGGCACAGGTTTGAGAAACAGGGTTTCCCCATTTCTTCCCAATCTGCATCCCCTGGATTGAGGAGGCAACCCACTTTTCTGGATACCTCCTGTCTCTTTGGAGACACTCCACTCTCCCTCCACTCTTGCCTAGATGGAATTCCATCACTGACGTGGCAAAGCGGCACCACCTTATCTGCCCAGTTTGGGAACCATAGTTCTCTTTTTTCTTGCAGGAACACGGGAAACTATACTGTGAGTGCCAAGGGGGCCAGTTTCCCATTGGATTACACGGAGAAAGACCCATCACGTAAGCATCCTAATATAGGTAAGGAAGACAGCTTACTGGGTGGTCTCAAAATTCACCGTCTGCCGAGGTTATGCAGCATTGGCTCAGATGGGTGCGGTGCATAATGGGACTGGTGTGTGTTGGCTGGACTTGGGGGGATGAACAAATTTGTGCTAAAGTGCTAAGAAAAGGTGAACATGTGTGACTGCATGCTAGCCAGACATGTGGAACTCCTTGCAGACCACCGTTCCTTGAAACAGGGAGTCAGGGAATCACACAGAGTGACACTGAGTTGTCTACGTGCTGCCAGGCCCATGCTTGCAGACATCTTCTGGTGTCTGCCACCCCTAGAGGACTTCATCATAGGTAGGCATTGTTCCCTTGAGTACGGGAGTGGTGACGCCGATGGGCCTTGCCGTCACTTATGAACCAGGCCTCAACACTCCTGCTTTCCCAATATCCAATAACCGTTTGGTCCTGGGAAATGTGCATGTGGGACACAGTGGGGGGTTCCTTTTCTTTTGAGGATTATGATGGTGTCTAGAGAATGCGTGGGCTCTGTAGGGTGCAGGGAATTCACCTCGCAGTAATAAAAAGATGCAACTACTGGAAACATTCTACGTTGACATTCTGCATTAAATAAACATAAAACTTCCTGTAACAACTCCCAACTTAAAACACAGTTCCCGCCCACCCTAACTCGCAAAAAGAAAGAAATGCAAACTAACAACAAACCCTAGATCTTCCCATTGTCCTCTGATGATGCTTCCTCATGGTCCTCTCCCTCCTCCTTGCTCTCCTCTCCCTCTCCTCCCTCAGACTCTGTTTCCTCAGGCTGGTGTTCCTCTTCTTCCTCCTCCTCCTCCTCCGTCCCTCCAGACTCACGACGCTGGTGCTCCACACAGCCACCTCCTGCTTCATCTGGATCGGTATCTTTCTTAGCCTTCTCATCCCTTGCTGGATGAAGGAGAGGCGGTAGTGGTGTCACCCAACTGTCAAGAGAGTGTGGACGAGAAATAATAGAAAAATAAGGATGCCAGTTCGAAATGTTGGTTTTCCCTTCAGGTGGCCAGGAATCAGGGATAATGATCCCATGGACTGACATGGACACTTCATAGAGCAAGCCAGTCTCTACATACCTCGGGTCTTCAGGTGGACGGAGACGAGCGTGGAGAGTGCAACCATCTATGCCACCCACACCACATGATGCGTACAACACATGCACCCATTTGTGGGGTGAGAGACTGTGTCTGCAACCAGGAACGATTGGTCCTCAGAACGCTTACACATACTGTGCTGTCACATTGACCTTGAAGTGGTCTCACATGCTCTAACCACCGCTCTTCCTGTCAAAGGCTCTCCCAGTCAGCAACCAGCGCACACGGCGTATGTCGCATGTGGGTGAGTGGTTGGGGGGGGGTGACATGACAAACCACCATGACAATACGGATGGTTTTCGGGGAATGGCCAACATGCGTTTTTTGATCTCTGGCCTTACCGGTTGTTTGCAAGGACTGGAACCCCTCCTCCAGCACTTCTGCCCACCGCAAAACCCCAGGCAAGTCAGTTCCCTTGTCCTTGGTGGGGGACCATGCTCTTCCTCCTTGTAATAAAAGAGGTGACGGTCAAATTGTACCTACCTTACCATGCGGTTTCAGGTAGTCTTCTCACAACACCTACGGTTCTTGGAGCTTCCAGTTTTTGGCGGCTTGCACTTGGACGCGTTTCATCGATCCTCTGATGGAGACGCGCCAAGCCGGGGTGACCAGGAGGGGTCTTGGCTGGTTCCAGACCCCCCCCCAGAGTCTTTGTAGGAGACTCCCAGCCTGGGGAGCTGGGACAAGCCCCTCCCGAGGCGATGGCTTAGGGATCGAGGCTTGCCCGTCCCTGAGAGGTTCTGACGCCGCGGAGCCAGTATGGCGATGAGCGGACAAGAAAATAAGCTAAAGTAACACCTGCAATTAACAAACTTGCCTATACAGTGAGTTAAGCAAACTTCTGCCTAAGCGATTAAGTCTAAGACTGCTAGACTGAACTAAGAAGGGGCAGCGGGTGGGGGACAATGCTCCCTCTAAGCTGCGGAGTCCTGTGAGCAAAAAATTCCGCTTTGTGAGCTACTGGCGTTAAAGTTGTGAGCGAGGGTTTTGGCTGCTGCACAAATTAGTTTGCTCTGGAGCCCTCCTTCCTGAGCGAAGACAAAAATGTGTGAGCTGGAGGCTAAAAAACTGTGAGCTAGCTCACACTAACTCAGCTTAGAGGGAATACTGGTCACAGCAGGTTCTGCTACCTATTTGGAATGCGAGGGGCAACCATTCACCAACCCATGCAGCCTACCTAGATGTCTTCTGCGGGTCGACATAACACAGACTGGAATGGTCAGTGGACAGAGCTCCATCCACTAACAATGAGTATGATCTGGACAGTGAGTGCATCCCAATCTTAAATCAACCCGGGAATGTGGTGGTACTGGCCGAAGAGGGACAGAACCGCTGGCATCTGTTCCCACTCTTGTTCCAAGTACCCTGTGATGGACGTGATGCGGGTGGCCATCACACCATGCTCAAGATGCAAGCCACACCCCAATGCTTTTCCCCACATACCTTCAGAGTGGTCTGTAACCCATCCAAATGTACATTGCCCGCACCAAAGATGTGATCTGGGAACGTTCCTTTCCCTCTGGCCACTGTGGGCGGTAATCATGTGCAGGGTCCATCGGCAGCACCACCCTGGATTTTAAAAGGGGTGCACGGGCCTTCCCCTGCAAACCTTGGCCCGTTACAGTTTGCTGTGGAAGTGACCCATCTGAGTCCCTTCCATTTGCCCTCAATTGCTCCCTTCCAGGCTCACTGACCAAAAAAATTACTGCCCAAAGTAGCAGAGTAGACTGTGGTGAACTCAAACAGGCCCCTTACACCCCCTGCCACTGCTCCCTGTGTCCTTTCGCAGTCACGTCTTGTCCTCAGTGCACCTGGGAGAGAAGGGCGGCTGAGTGGGAAGGAGCACTGTGAACATGTTCAGAGTATTCAGTTCGCTGTCAAGAAAAAGGGCCGTGGCATAGACTGTAATGCGAAACCCACGTGAATGTAGTGGCACTTAAGTAAAGGGTTGCCAGTACAGAACAATGTTGGAGGAATGAAAAGCCATTGGCGATGATGGGACGTGGGACTTCCTATCAAGTGGCGTGTCCCACAACAAACTGCATCTCAGTGCGAAACCAGGGGCAAAGGAAACGCAACATGGATTGTACACACATAACTGGGGACCCGGACATGTGACTCAGTGTCTTGGATGATAACCCCCAGACTAAAACCAATGGTGACTTCAGTGCCACCTGAAATTGGAAATAAGGTTTTTCAGTGTCTGCGGTTCCTTTCGCCTGCACACAGAATGGTCCCGATGATTACAATCTTTCATCTTGGACCGGAAGGACACCCAATGTGGTGTGATGAGGGCAGACAGGAACACAAACAGTCCTTTGGTGATACACCTGTTAAGCCACAATTCTGTAAACGCCACACATCTGGATGATGGCATCACCAGGACTCTATAGAGGAAGTATACATGATGACTGTTACAGTGTTCCCCTACAGTCCCTATTTCTATCCAATTCGTGAGGATTTGTCTGCCCTAGGCACACGCTAGGCAGACCCGCAGTTCTGTTAGAGAGCACCATGACCCTGGTTTTAAATGGCAGATGGTTTAGGACTCAAAACAATCAATGGCCATGTGACACCTAATTCTGATTTCAGGCCATCCATCCCAGAGGACTTGAGAGTGGATGCTTGGGGGGGGGGCACAGGCCCACAGGCATGTCTGAGTCCCCCACAACATGAATCCCACAAGGCTCTGTCTCCTTAGATGGTGAGAGCAGCCTGTGATGTCAATGGCCTCTCCACATTAAGTGACAAGGCCCGACTTGTGATGAAGATGGGGCCCGGTTTTTCCCGTGGGCCAGCCACCGGCAACCCATCTTCAGAATTGGAAAGTCCACACCTCTGCTAAACAGTAATGTTCCTGCATGATTTCTCTTCTTCACAGGCGTTCCACTTGGAGCTGCCATGGCTGATCTATATCACCAGCTTCACGTATGGCTCTCAAAAGAGCAAAGCGGAAGCGTGTCTCAGCTTTGAACAGGGTGGGTGACCAGATGATGTAGCAGTCCTCCAGAGATCACAGAGCCATGATAGATCGTGGGGAGAGAGAACATGCTGAGTTCTTGGAAGAGATGCATGTGTCTAGAGCCGAGGACAGGGTTCATACCCAGGAAATTTGTTCCCTGTTCCATAAAACCATGGTGGCCACTGTAGGAATGACCACATCAATGATGCGTGCCCAGGAGGGGATATATAGACCACCTTCCCAATCACAGGGGAAAACAACATGCCCAACTTGGCCACTGGAATCCTTATCTCTGCAGACCTGGTAGACACCTCCCAGTTGGAAAATGGAGGTGGGGTGGACCTGCATACCCTACTGGGCATTGGTGAACCCTAGTGGGAACAGAAGGCCTCCGTGATTGTGCCCATCCATCCGGTGCCAGCAACTATGCCCGCATCACCAGAAAAACTCCCTGCACACATAGAAAAAAAACAGGTGTACTCCCCAGGTGACTAGTGCATGGAGAGTCTGTGACAGTAAACACACGGCTCTTCTAGTGTTATGGATATCCACCCCACACATTGGTTTTCTACTCACCTGGAGGGGAAAGCATGCACCACTACTCAGGGACCCAATGTTACTCCTCTGCCTTCTGGTCATGGAGCAGGTCATCCACCCTCAGTGAACCATCAATTCCAGCCCAGTTATTAAACACAAGGGTTTCAATTTCTCACTTGTGGGTTGTGACAATGGTCCCTCAGTGGCTGTGGATTCTCCTGAGGGGAGGATGGGACTGCACGTTGTGCTGCCAAAGCTCTACAGCGCTTTCTGCTGCCAGAACCTATGTTAACAGGAGACAGTGGACATTTCAGTTTGTGTCGGATGTGGGTCGTGCATTGCCAGGTACAATGAGCGAGCCATTGATGCAAAGCCATTCTCAGATGGTGGATGGTGACCGAAGCCATGGAGGCCTGATGCATGCTCCGCATCAAGGGTTGGCTTCAGTCCCAACATCCATAGAGTGTTATGTTGTATGCCAATCTCAACAGGGTCCCCACTGGCTCATCTTTTCCAAAATAGGCAGACAACCATCCATGTTGACCATATGTGATCTCAAAAGGGCCCCTAAACCCCTCTGCAGGAGCTCACCACATTGTTCCATTAAACTTGAGGGCCCTCCCAGCTGGCCAACAGTCTAATGGTCTCCACACGCACACCTTAGCCTGAATACGGTGGTCGGTTTGGTGCCTTGCCATGACAGCAAGTGTCATGACAGATTTCCAGTATACGAGGTGGAGATGCTCAGTGTTGACCCATGATCATCATTTACCGTACCGTCATGGGTGCTCTTTCAAACAACCCATTTCACGGTGATCTGTCATTCCTAACCCACATGTGCCACCCGCACCAAACAACACCTGGCTAACATTTTTTTGTTCCTCAGAAGTCTCAAATTGCCTGGTGCAAGGAGGTGGCATTGTGCACTGCTGGGAGAATGGGTGTACACATCTGAACACTGTGTGTGTGTGTGTGTGTGTAAATCACCACCCCTTATTCATATGCGCCAGGTGATGCCTCCTCACCAAAGGCAGAATAAAATGAGTTAAAGACCATTACAAGGTTGTTTAATGAAAAACAAAACTTACTTTATTAAACCAATCAAGTATCAGCACTCTCCAGGCAAGACACCAGCTATGCACTTTGCCAGAATTTTAAACAATATAAGTCTTATTTCCTAAAGAGATAATAAGCAAGCAAATAAACTAATAAAGATTTCTCTTATAAAGCATGCACACAGGAGCTCCTGTGACTGACGAGTAGCCTTCAAGAGAGAAAAAGAATCTCACTGACTCCTAAAAGTCAGTACCAGACTGCCCAAAAGGACTCCAATTTATACAGAATAGATCAAAGATTTTGCATGGGCTGTTACAAATGTTGATGACCAGGTGTTTTTGAAAATTGTGAGACCATTTCTGCGCAGAAGATGTCCTCACATTCCAGGATATATATTTTATTTTCAAAATAACACAAGATAGCACTTCCGATTCTAAATGACAGCCATGAAATCAGAATGTTCTTTTGTGTTCACCTTGTGAGATAAGAGACATGATGCAGTCTGCTGAAGCCAAAGTGGGAGTGTGAAATTACTGTAGAGTTTTAACTTATGGGAACAGAATGTGGATTCTTTTCTGTATACGTGACAGAAAAAGAAAAAAGAAAGAAGGTGCCTTTTGAAACAAAGAGACGGGCATTGCATTTTGGGAGTCTTGCCCTGTGTGCTGAAAGCTGCTGGCTAACTGAAAGGACAAAAAATTAGAAACGGTTATAGGACTTCTGTGTATATAGAGTTCAGTTCTCTGATCCAAACCTTTTACTATTAAAATTCTTTTACAACAGTCCCCCATTCTTGGGTCAGAGAATTGACCCAAACAAGAGGACTCAGGCCCAACTGTCAACCTTCCTTTGCTGAGGTGAAATTGCAAAAAAAAACACCCAAAACCCACTTAAAAAAAGAAAATACAGTATTGATCGTACCCATCCACTCAAGTTTGGGAACCAGTCCCACCAATCAATAGTTGTCTCCTGGGCCACCTGATGGAATTAAAAAGGAGTGGCGTTATATTCCCCCATTTTGTCATACCAAACTCCTTATTTGCACAGACTATGTCCATTGTCAGGTGGTGGTAGAACAGGGATGTCTATTTGTGTGAAATGTCTATTGCATTTGGTGACCTCTAATTGCCGAAACAAGACAACTATTACACAAAGGATTATGGGATTAAAATGGTTTTTGCTAGGTTTTTACTTAGGATGGTCAGGTAGGAAAAGGTCAGGCAAGGTAGGGAATTGGTTAAATTTACTGTCCTTTTCTGAGAAAATCAATCTTTGACATTTAGGATCACTTTTCAGGCAATGCCTCTGGTCAATATTCAATGGCACACATTCCATGTGACTGTAGGATCTATTTTGATCTCTTATTTGCAGACCAGGGATGAGTCTTGAATGATTGACCCTTTGGGATGCTAAGAGAGGGAAGGCTGCTTCCGCCACCTGTTTATAGGTACCAAGCGCATCCTTCGAAGTGAGGAGGGGGTGGAGACCTAACAATCCCCCCCCCGGTGAAGTCATCATGACACAGTCTGGCGGCTTCACTCCATTACATGTCAAAGAAGATGTCTCTTAGACAGAGAGGAGTGTGAGGTGTATACAGGAACAAGACACAAGGTGAGAAGGTATTTGGAAAGAGATCACCAACTATAAAAATATGTAGAAGCCAATAAAAAAAAGGAAAAGTAAACCTTAACTAAATTACCGAAACACAAAACTAATGGTATATAATAAAGCAATGGATTAAAGCTACTCAAAATAATTTAAAAATAAAGCAAACTATGAAAGATCAAAAATATTATAAAGATAGTAATTGGAATAGGCTACAAGATAACGAAATAAATGGCAGTGAATTAGAACAATGCCTACTGTAGTACTAAAATATTTGATACGGAATACAAAGGCTAAGAGATCAATGGTTACGTACACAGAAGACGAATCAATATGGAAAGTGATTCCTGAGTGTAGGAAGTTTGAATCTGCCTAAGGATGGGTAATCTTGACCCGGATGGCCCAGGCTAGCCGGATCTCATCAGATTTTGGAAACTAAGCAGGGTCAGCCCTGGTTAATACTTGGATGGGAGACCACGGAGGCAGTCCGGTGTTGCTGTGCAGAGGCAGGCAGTGGCAGACAACCTCTGAGCATCTCTTGCCTTGGAAACCCTACGGGGTCACCAAAAGTTGGCTGTAACTTGATGGCACTTTCCACCAATGATAGCTACCCCTGGGCAAACTGTTCATAACTGCCCCCCCCCCCAAGATAGCTTTGTCCATGCTGCAATTAACCTTAGGTTCTGTCGAAGCCTACAGATAGTTTTCTGACTAAGGTTTCCCTCTTGGTTCTTACTTCCTTTCTGATGTCTGTTTTCCTTGAATTGAGGGGCAGGCAAGAGGCCACTTCTTTCTGCATACATAGCTTACTGTAGTTTACGGCAGAGAATCCAAGCAGTCCAGCCGTTAAGCTTCACTTTGTATTTCTTTGCCTGCCATCTGCATATTCTTTTATTCTCTGATCGATTCATTCTGCATCTACAAAAGTGCAATTTTTCTGGATTGGTGTGAGAGCATCATTTGTGACTCTAGGGGTGGTCCATTTGCCACCGACTTGGCCAAGTGTGTGAGCAAGGGAAAGGGCACACTGCCCCCTCCCCTTTCTCTCCTCTCCTCCCTGCTTTCCCGCCCCCTTTGGCTAGCTGCTGCTGGGCTATTCCAGGCACGCACAACCCATAGAGGGACACTAGCTCGGTGGCTGGCTGGCCGGCTGGTCTGTCAGGAGGGGTGGCGTCCCAGGGGTTCGAAATTAAAAGCAAAAAAACAACCACAAATGGGCCTTCAAGCCTCTCCAATTGTTCCCAATGATCAATCCTGTCATTCCTTTTTAATGCATCCCCCTCCAAGTTGTGTACAGATTGACTTTGGGGAAGGGGGGAAAGGTCCTTCCCTAGGGTCCAATGTGAAAAGGCTAGGACGAGTGTGTCAAATGCCCCCCCCCCCACAAGCTAGATGCATCAAACTCATGGAGGACCTCCCTGGGCTGCCCCTCTACCTGCCCTCCAAGTTGTGTGCAGATGGGCTTTGGGGGAGGGGGGAAAGGTCCTTCCCTAGGCTCCAATGTGAAAAGGCTAGGACGAGTGTGTCAAATTGCCCCCCCCCCACAAGCTAGATGCATCAAACTCATGGAGGACCTCCCTGGGCTGCCCCTCTACCTGCCCTCCAAGTTGTGTGCAGATGGGCTTTGGGGGAGGGGGAAAGGTCCCTAGGATCCAATGTGCCAGCCAAAAGGGAACAGAGTGGGAGAAGTCAAATCTGGGGGAGATAGGACAAAAGAAAGGAGGGGTGGGAAAAGGGGTGGAAATGGCCAGGGACACGGGCGGTGTCGCATAGTCTGAGGTAAGTCATGTGCTTAGCGGACGTCCCCCCCTCTTCCTCCCTCCAGCTTTTCTGGCTCTAAGTTTTTTGGCCCAATTTTTCCAGGCCAGTTGTCCATCAGGCCTGTTCTGACTAGTCATCTGACAACTTTTATAATTATATGGTATTTTATAATTTTATAATTTTACACTTGGACTTCCTAAGGGGTTTCTGATTGGGAACCTCACCAGTCTACTGAGTAACCTTACCAGTCATGGGATACAAGAATGGGCCTTCTGAGCGGTTACAACTCAGTCAAGTGGCAGAAAGCAGGGAGCTGGAACAGATGGATGTTTCTCTCAATGAAAGAAAATGAGCAGTGAGTGGGATCCCACAATAATCAGAACCACTATTATTTGGTTTATCCATATATGATCTGGAATTAGTGGTGAGCAGTATAGTGGCTACCTTAGCAAATGATGCCAAAGTAGTCAGGATGGTCCTATTAAATTCAAGGTATGGGACACAGCTGGGCAAGAGAAATTTGGAGGTCTCAGAGATGGCTATTGTATCCAAGCTCAGAGTCCCATCGTTAATATTATTTGATGTAACATCAGGAGTTACATACAAGAATGTACCTAATGGGCATAGAGATTTGGTACAAGTTTGTGAGAACATCCCTATAGTGTTGTGTGGCCACACAGTGGACATCAAGGACAGGAAAGTCAAAGCAAAGTCAATTGTCTTCCACAGGAAGAAGGATTTGCAGTACTACAGTATTTGAGCCAAGAGCGACTACAACTTTGAGAAGCCCTTCCTTTGGCTGGCCAAAAAATTCCAATTAAAGACCCAACTTGGAATTTGTTGCGATGCCTGATCTCTCACCATCAGAGGTTGTTATAGACCCAGCATTGGGAGCACAGTAAGAGCAAGACCTACAGATTGCTCAGACCACTGCACTGCCAGATGAGGAGGATGATCTCCTGGGAGGGCGTGAAGCTGGGGTTTTATAGGCAACTGTCCCATGATGTCAGTGGTGTAGCATGTTTGCCACTTTATTATTGCAGCTGAACAGACCATGGGCTTTAATCTTTGGGATCCCAAAAGAGAGAATGGGCTTTGGAGTGAATTCCTTCATTTTGGACCTGCATATTTAGCTGTTTTGGACTGCTGAATTTCACATCTGACTGCTGCATCACAGTATTCAGTGGTAAATTCTGTTTGTTACCGTCATTCCCACTCCTTTTTGTTTAGATCATAATAAAGTTGTATTAAAAAAAATCCTGTCCTGTTAAATAAAAGGGTAGTGGTCTGGCAAGTTTCTATGCTTGGCAAAATCAATTTGCTCCCTGGTATGTCGCTCAGAATCTGTCCCTATCCACTAGCTGCGTTGCCTGAGTTCTCTCCCACCCACTGCAGCCTAGACCACTTTTCTCTGATTGGGCCAGCATTTCAAGCTCATTTGCATACGGAAGCTGATTGGACTTCACTCCATTTCGCACGTCAAACTCCCCCTCCACAAGACAGTTGGAATTGTCAGTTGTTTATGCAACCTGTTGTATTCTGAGGTGAAATGTCCTCACTCACACTTCCCCTTCAAAAGAAACAAACCCAATAACACAACCATGCCACACCACAAAAAAGACAGGTCACACCACGAGCAGAATACCACAAGGCAAAAAAAGCTCTGGTGCTAATTCCGGCAGGGGACGCTGTGAATGTAGAAAATGATTTATTGACACAGTGGAAAATCTTTAGGAATTGTTTGGTGCATTTACCATGGGGCACCCACTCAGAGCCTCTGGCATTTTCTCACTCTGATGGCATCAAAACCAATTGAAGGCAAAATAGAGATATGCAGACTTTTCCATCCTGCTTTGCATCAATTTGTCTTTGTTGGCAATGGCAACCCTAGGCCTGGCTGCTTGCTCCTGTTCAGCAGGAGCATCCCTATGGAAACTGCCTGGGTGATTTCGGACCAGCCGGAGACTTTCTGCCTAACCTGCCTTACAGAGTTGCTGTACAGATCACAAAGCCGAAAAGAATGAAGTAAACTGCTTTCTCCCCGCTAATGAGAGACAGAATTTTGCCTAGGAAGAGGCTGCTGAGAGGGGATGAGATAAATTTGCCAACTATAGGTATGGAAATTCCTGGAGATTTGAGGGGTGGAGCCCAGAGAGGGTGAGGTTTGAGGAGGGGTGGGACCCCAGACAGGTACAGTGCCATAGACTCCACCCTCCAAACCAGCTATTTTCTCCTGGGGAACTATTGTTGCCAATCTTGGCCCAGTGGCCATCAAACCATTCTCTTCCACCCCCTGCTGTGCAGCTGTCTTTCCCCTAGGGTTGCCAATCTCCAGGTGGGACCTGGAGATCTCCTGCTGTTACAATTTATCTCCAGATGACCAAGATCAGTTCCCCTGGAGAAAATGGCTACTTTGGAGGGTAGACTCTATGGCATTATACCCTGCTGAGTCCTTCCACCCCCCCCCAATGCTACCCTCCACAGGATCCACCCCCCAAATCTCCAGGTATTTCCCTACTTAGAGCTGGCAACCCTACTTTCCCCTCAGTGCCTGTTGGAAGGCAACCAAGGTTGGTCCTGTCACCTGTTTTGGCCTTTGGGAGAAAACTCATTGGGGCCAGTCCTGATAGGGTTGCCAACTCCAGATGGGAAATTCCTGGAGATTTGAGGGACGGAGCCTGAAGAGGGTGATGTTTCAGGAGGGGTGGGACCTCAGACAGGTACAATGCCATAGACTCCACCCATCAAACTAGCCATTCCATCCTGGGGAACCATTGTTGCCAGTCTCCAGGTGGGGGCTGGAGATCAATCAGAATTACAACTGCTCTCCAGGAGGGAGGGGGAGGAGATGGAAAGATGAAGTCAGGGGGCAGATAATGGTAGGTTGACAATTGGCTGGGAGGGAGATAGGGTTGCCAACTCCAGGTTGGGAAATTTCTGGAGATTTGAGGGGTAGAGCCTGGAGATGGTGAGGTTTGAGGAGGGGTGGGGTCTCAGACAGGTACAATGCTATAGACTCCACCCTCCAAACCAGCCAGTCCCTCATAGGGAACCATTGTTGCCAATCTCCAGGTGAGGGCTGGAGACCACTCAGAATTACAACTGCTCTGCAGGAGAGAAGGCAGAAGTCAGCTGAAGTCAGAGGGGAAGATAACAGTAGGTTGATGGTTAGCTGGGAAGGAGATGGGGTTGCCAACTCCAGGTTGGCAAATTCCTGGGGATTTGAGGGGTGGAACCTGGAGAGGGTGGGGTTTGAGGAGGGGTTGGCCCTCAGGCAGGTAGAATGCCATAGACTCCACCCTCCAAACCAGCCATTTCCTCCTGGGTAACACTTGTTGCCAATCTCCAGGTGAGGGCTGGAGATCACTCAAAACTACAATTGCTCTTCAGGTAGCAGAGATCAGTTCCTCTGGAGAAAATGGTGGTCTCTGTCATTATACCCTGCTGAGGTCACCACAGCAAATTCACACTGAGTGCCCAAAGCCAGGGCACTCTCCCAGAGCCTCTTTCTAGAGTTCGTTGTATTTATTTCCACAACAGGCCTTACTCCTAGTTAAAAATAAAAAAAATCATGCAGGGAGTGAAGAAAGTGGATAGAGAGAGCTTTTCTTCCCTCTCCCATAATGCTGAAATCGGGCACCCAGCAAAAGGAAGTACCTCTTTACTCCATGAGTGTTTAAACTGTGGAATTCACTGCCTGAGGTTTTAGTGATGGCCACAGGCAAAGAAGGCTTTAAAAGGAGATTAGACATATTCATGGAGGCAGGGCTATTTTGGGGCAGGAACACACAGGAACGGAGTTCTGGCTGGCTCCCAAGTTGGCCACGCCCAGAAGGAACTCATTAGCAAAATAGGCCACACCCAACAACAGAAACTCATTAGGATTGGCTACATGAGGGGTGTGTGGCCTAACATGCAAAGGAGTTCCTGCTCCAAAAAAGCCCTAGGTTTTGACAACAAACAAGGTAAACAGAATAAGAAGCAAAAAGTAGGTGTGGCTGGATGACCACACTTCTGGTAACATGGGGGTGTGGCCTAATAATGTTAATAAGCTGTGCTGTCAGGGGTGTGGCCTAATATGCTACTGAGTTTCTGCTGTTGGGTGTGGCCTATTATGCTAATGAGTTCCTGCTGGGCTTTTTCTACAAAAAGGGTCCTGCATGGAGGAGAGGTCTCTCAGTGGCTACTAGCCAAGTTAAGTAAAGAGAACTTACATATTGGCTACGGTCACACGCACTAAATAATCCACTTTCAATCACATTCCAAGTTCTGCATGGTCATTTTTGTCACTCCTTTGTCCCTATTGCTTTGGGTTCCCCCCCCTCCACTCTTCCCCATGTGTTTTGCTCCCTCTGGGACTATTAGAGAGAGCAAAAAACATTGGGGGGGGGGGATCCTGAAGCAATAGGGACAAACGAGTGACAAGAAAGACAGTGCAGAAGTATGTTGTGTGGACTGGCAAAATCCACTTGGGAAGTGCACTGAAAGTGGGTTATTTAGTGTGTGTGAGCCCAGCCAATAAAACTCTGAAACCCAGGGCCAGGAGACAGCACCAGAGAAAGGCCCTTGCCTCTGTACCATGCTTGTTTGCCACCCAGGACAGTTGGTAGGCCGCGGTTTGAAACAAGATTCTGGACTACACGGACCACTGGTCTTACACACCCTTCTAGGATTAATTTTGGGAAATGATTCCAATCAAAAGAGACCGTCCCAATATATGGAGCTTCTAGTGACAGTCTCGAGCACTTAAACAGAAAGGAAGAGACAGAGACACAGCATTAAAGATGGTCACAACATTTTCCCGGTACAACTTTATATACGTTTGTGTTGAAAGAAAGTGGATAGAATTGGTACGGTTACATGCAAGGAAGGGGAGAACTGAGACAATCAGAGCTCGGGTTGGATATTTAAAAACTACAATTTAAACATTTCCTTAACAGCCTCAAAGATCAAATATGCACAATTTTCTTTTGTTCGGGTTGTCCTGAAATTAACTATCAGCGTCATACACCCTTCTCCTGTGTCTGTGCTTGTATGGAGACCTGAAAGCATAATGCGGAGGATTATATGCTGAATTTACATTCTTCATTCCTTCTTTCAGAACAACTTTTCCTAAACATTTGTCTTACCGTTTAAAAAGATATTTCAGAGTTCGGGGGCCGTCACTGCACTAATGTTCATAAAATTATAATAACAGCACATCATTGATATGATTCTGGCAACTGGAAAAGTTGCTTCCTCTAAGCTGTGGAGTCCTGTGAGCAAAACTACCACTTTGTGAGCTACCGGCATTAAAGTTGTGAGCGAGCCATTTGGCTACTGCATAAATCAGTTTGCTCTGGAGCCAGCCTTCCTGAGCTAGGACAAAACTGTGTGAGCCAGAAGTTAAAAAACTGTGAGTCAACTTGCACTGACTCAGCTTAGAGGGAACACTGTTGCCAACCTCCTGGTGGTAGCTGGAGATCTCCCACTATTACAATTGAACCCCAGGTGACAGAGATCCGTTCCCCTGGAGAAAATGGCTGCTTTGGAAGGAAGACTCTATGGTATTGTTCCCCACTATAGCCCCTCCCCTCCACAAACCTCACCTTCCTCAGGCTCCACCCCCAAAATCTCCAGGTCTTTCCCAACCCAGAACTGGCAGCCCTGTCGGAAGGGCACTTCAGGTGTTCAGGCTGCTATTGTAGCACTAAGATACACAGCAGGACAACCAGGGGCAGATTAAGGCTCACTGGTGCCCTAAGTACTGACCAATCTTCGTGTCCCCCTCTTGGTGCCCTAAGCACTGACCAATCTTGGTGCCCCCCACTTGGTGCCTTAAGCACTGACCAATCTTGGTGCCCCCTCTTGGTGCCCTAAGCACTGACTGGTCTTGGTGACCCCCTCTTGGTGCCCTAAGCACTGACCGGTCTTGGTGACCCCCTCTTGGTGCCCTAAGCACTGACCAATCTTGGTGCCCCCTCTTGGTGCCCTAAGCACTGACCAATCTTGGTGCCCCCTCTTGGTGCCCTAAGCACTGACCAATCTTGGTGCCCCCCTCTTGGTGCCCTAGGTACTGACCAATCTTCGTGTCCCCCTCTTGGTGCCCTAAGCACTGACCGGTCTTAGTGACCCCCTCTTGGTGCCCTAAGCACTGACCAATCTTGGTGACCCCCTCTTGGTGCCCTAAGCACTGACCAATCTTGGTGACCCCCTCTTGGTGCCCTAATTACTGACCAATCTTGGTGACCCCCTCTTGGTGCCCTAAGCACTGACCAATCTTGGTGCCCCCCTCTTGGTGCCCTAAGCACTGACCAATCTTGGTGCCCCCTCTTGGTGCCCTAGGTACTGACCAATCTTCGTGTCCCCCTCTTGGTGCCCTAAGCACTGACCAATCTTGGCGCCCCCTCTTGGTGCCCTAAGCACTGACCAATCGTGGTGCCCCCTCTTGGTGCCCTAAGCACTGACCAATCTTGGTGCCCCCCTCTTGGTGCCCTAAGCACTGACCAATCTTGGTGCCCCCTCTTGGTGCCCTAAGCACTGACCAATCTTGGTGACCCCCTCTTGGTGCCCTAATTACTGACCAATCTTGGTGACCCCCTCTTGGTGCCCTAAGCACTGACCAATCTTGGTGCCCCCCTCTTGGTGCCCTAAGCACTGACCAATCTTGGTGCCCCCCTCTTGGTGCCCTAGGTACTGACCAATCTTCGTGTCCCCCTCTTGGTGCCCTAAGCACTGACCAATCTTGGCGCCCCCTCTTGGTGCCCTAAGCACTGACCAATCGTGGTGCCCCCCTCTTGGTGCCCTAAGCACTGACCAATCTTGGTGCCCCCCTCTTGGTGCCCTAAGCACTGACCAATCTTGGTGCCCCCCTCTTGGTGCCCTAAGCACTGACCAGTCTTGGTGCCTCCCTCTTGGTGCCCTAAGCACTGACCAATCTTGGTGCCCCCTCTTGGTGCCCTAAGCACTGACCAATCGTGGTGCCCCCTCTTGGTGCCCTAAGCACTGACCAATCTTGGCGCCCCCTCTTGGTGCCCTAAGCACTGACCAATCTTGGCGCCCCCTCTTGGTGCCCTAAGCACTGACCAATCTTGGTGACCCCCTCTTGGTGCCCTAAGCACTGACCAATCTTGGTGCCCCCTCTTGGTGCCCTAAGCACTGACCAGTCTTGGTGACCCCCTCTTGGTGCCCTAAGCACTGACCAATCTTGGTGCCCCCCTCTTGGTGCCCTAAGCACTGACCAATCTTGGTGCCCCCCTCTTGGTGCCCTAGGTACTGACCAATCTTCGTGTCCCCCTCTTGGTGCCCTAAGCACTGACCGGTCTTGGTGACCCCCTCTTGGTGCCCTAAGCACTGACCAATCTTGGTGCCCCCCTCTTGGTGCCCTAAGCACTGACCAATCTTGGTGCCCCCCTCTTGGTGCCCTAAGCACTGACCACTCTTGGTGCCCCCCTCTTGGTGCCCTAAGCACTGATCAATCTTGGTGCCCCCCTCTTGGTGCCCTAAGCACTGACCAATCTTTGTGTCTCCCTGTTGGTGCCCTAAGCACTGATCAATCTTGGTGACCCCCTCTTGGTGCCCTAAGCACTGACCAATCTTGGTGCCCCCTCTTGGTGCCCTAAGCACTGATCAATCTTGGTGCCCCCTCTTGGTGCCCTAAGTACTGACCAATCTTGGTGACCCCCTCTTGGTGCCCTAAGCACTGACCAATCTTGGTGCCCCCTCTTGGTGCCCTAAGCACTGACCAATCTTGGTGCTCCCCTCTTGGTGCCCTAAGCACTGATCAATCTTGGTGACCCCCTCTTGGTGCCCTAAGCACTGACCAATCTTGGTGCCCCCCTCTTGGTGCCCTAAGCACTGACCACTCTTGGTGCCCCCTCTTGGTGCCCTAAGCACTGACCAATCTTGGCGCCCCCTCTTGGTGCCCTAAGCACTGACCAATCGTGGTGCCCCCCTCTTGGTGCCCTAAGCACTGACCAATCTTGGTGCCCCCTCTTGGTGCCCTAAGCACTGACCAATCTTGGTGCCCCCTCTTGGTGCCCTAAGCACTGACCAGTCTTGGTGCCTCCCTCTTGGTGCCCTAAGCACTGACCAATCTTGGTGCCCCCTCTTGGTGCCCTAAGCACTGACCAATCGTGGTGCCCCCTCTTGGTGCCCTAAGCACTGACCAATCTTGGCGCCCCCTCTTGGTGCCCTAAGCACTGACCAATCTTGGCGCCCCTCTTGGTGCCCTAAGCACTGACCAATCTTGGTGACCCCCTCTTGGTGCCCTAAGCACTGACCAATCTTGGTGCCCCCTCTTGGTGCCCTAAGCACTGACCAGTCTTGGTGACCCCCTCTTGGTGCCCTAAGCACTGACCAATCTTGGTGCCCCCTCTTGGTGCCCTAAGCACTGACCAATCTTGGTGCCCCCTCTTGGTGCCCTAG